>ONZH01005354.1:0-30000 GCA_900303285.1 Rhinella marina | reverse complement strand
TTGGCACATCCATGGGCATAACATCACAGGAAATAAGAAAGAACTGCATGGACATGGTCATTTGACCATAGCCCCAAACAGAGGATAGGAGCAATAAAGGTTCCCCCAATAGAAAAAGTCGCCGTTCCACAGGGCACCCCTTTAAAGGGTACATTCATTTGGACATTCATGGCATATCCACAGGATATGCCATAAATGTCCTATAGGTCCGTCTCTCGCGTTCGGGAACCACTCCAATCTCCAGAACGGGACCCTATACTATAAATGTCCAGATGGAGATACCCGTTTAAGGGATTTAGTATTGAAATATATAAAAAGTAAAACATGTTTGTCATTGTGTTCACCTTCTATGAAGTAATTGTTCTTTTGTGCTATTGTGTAATACAGAGGCAAACTAATATTTTGCGAGAGTAAATTTTTTTTTAAATTTTCTCTTTAAAGGTTCAGAAAGAGAAATTCTGTGGTGGAGTCTTTGTCTAATTTAGTGTCCAAACACACAGGGGACCAATTGTCTGAAGGTAATTATAAAGTTATGTGACTAGTGTCCTATTCTGATCCAAAGAGTAATGCACTTATTAAACACCAATGACTTAAAGGGAACCAGCAATGTCCAATGTGCTGCCCAACTTGTGGACTACGTATTAAAGAGCAGGATTTTCTGGGCAGAAAAGGAGTGAATCTGCTCCAAAAGATTGTCTCTTAGAGAAGATCATCCCTTTTATCAAGAGCAGGTTTTTAGTTCCATCATATCCCTGTATATTGGCCGTTGTCCTTCTTCAGAAGACCACCCACAGAAGACTATTTTAATGCATTTTTGGATGATCATGAAGACCTACAGTGTTGGACTCATTGCTTTGCTTGAAGAGCCACCCTCATAGTAAAGCACAACACAACTGCCTGCTTGGCACACCCATGTATGGTCAGCGTTCAGCAAGCACAGGCCAGTGGCTGAAACTTCCTCTTCCCATGCCTATCTTGTGCTGCCCTAGCAAAGGTAGAGTGCAGAGAGGGACAGTATGTCTGCCAAAATTAAAACCCCTTTGGCTTATTAAAGGGGTTGTTCGATGCCTGAAAAAGTTCTCATAAGGATTTTTAATATACTTTAATTTTCAAAACTGCATGGATCATCCTAATTCAGTCCCTGTTGCATGGTCCCAGACGTTCTGAGCTTCTGCTTTAAGCTGTGACATTCCAACACAGGCTTAGGGAACTTCTTCCCCCTCTTCCCTGTGTCTCGGTGATGTGTATGATGGTGTTGTGTGGCTCAGTTCATTAGCCAAGCTAGCCCCTTCTCTGTCATGTTGATTTGGAGATGGAGAGCCATCACATAGGAAGGAGGAGGAACTTATCTGCCACCTGAGCCTGGACTGAAACCTTACAGCTTACAGCAGGTGATCAGAACTTCTGGGACCATGCAACAGGGACTGAGCTAGGATGATCTATGCAGATTTGAAAACTAAAGTATATTAGAAAGCTTTTACAGTAAAAATAACTTGTGCAATTCTACAAACTTGCACTTGCCTTCTCTTAGTCACGGCGATTACTGCAAATTACGCACATCTCTCCAGTTATAGATTCTAGGTTAAAGGGGTTGTTCCAAGATATATACATATCCCAAATCTACAGAACCCCAACAAGACACTGTGAACTCCACCGGTCACAAGAATGGGGGATCCAAGTCCCGCTAACTAATGGAATGGTGGTTCAGCATGCACGCTGTCTCTCCATTCCTCTATTTGGAACCTATAGAGATAGTCAAGAACTGTATTTGGCTTGTCTTCAGCAGTCCCATAGAGGTGAATGGAGTGGTAGTGTGCATGCTCAACCGCTACTCCATACATACAAGGAGAGCCCTGTTGGTGGATCCATTCTGTGTGACCCCCACCAATTGCGAGAACAGGGAGTGGATAGGGGATCAGTTTATTTCTTAGGATAACCCCTTGAAGAAATTTGATTGATCAGTATTTGTAAAGCCTGTATTACACAGCCCGATGTGGCAGACGGTTGTCAGGAGGGAAGCGTTCCCTCCCGGCAATCGTCTGCTTGCTAGTGGAGGAGACCGCTGCTGTTACATGGAGGGATCTCCTCCTCAGTATGGGGAGGAGCGATCACTATGCCATCGCTTGTCCCCATACTGTATAGTGGTTTGCAGGCGGCAGATCATTATTAGACACCACAGTCTGCCACCTGCAAACAATAATTTTTTTTAACACGTCAGAAGATTTGGATTGCCCGATGAACAGGGTTTGCGAGTTTATTGGGCAATCGGCGGCAGTATTACACTGCAAGATGATCGTTAACGAGCGTTCGTATGTTGGCTATCATCTGCCAAAAAAATCATCAAGTGTAATACAGGTGTAAGTCTTAGCCTTTGGAAAAGTAGATGATTTCTGTGTTTTTTTTTTTTTTTTTTTTTTTTTTTTAACTGTGTGCATTTAGTACAAATTATAATTCCAGGCCAATAGAGTGATTTTTTTTTTTTTTTTTTTTTTTTTTTAAATCTTTTATACGATCTTAAGGCTGAATCCAATTTCAGCAGTCGTGTTGCAGCAGATGCCAGAACCCATGTCCTTCACGTTATATGACCCTAATTTGTTTTCCCTTAGAGGAAATGCATGCTGAGATCTGCTATGCCGAGTGCCTCCTGCAGAAGGCAGCTTTGACATTTGTGCAGGTAATGAGGAATACTAGTTATGGTTCTATTACTAGTTATATATAATGCTATATAATAATATACTAGTTTAATAAAATGGATCTAAAGGGGACTAACTGAAATGATTTCTAGGTGAAAAAGATGAGAATAGCTTATGGTACTAATGTAATGTTTATTTAAATGGGTTTTCTAGGGAAATAAAATTGCCCAAGAATCCAATACTACAATAATACAATTCTCACATATACTGACTGTTTGGCTTCCTGTCACATCTCTTTACGCTCGTACGTGCTGACATGTTATATGAGCAAGCAGCACAATCATGGCATGCTGGTTTGATGTGTCATCCAATGTGACATCAGGAAAGCAGGCCAGCCAGTGATGATGATGTCCAAATACAGTAGATGTATCACAGAGTAGCTCAAACAGCAGCAACGAGGATACAATATGGAACTGTAAAGGTACACTATATGGACATTACGGCAGCATGTTTTTCCACACTAATCTCGCCCAACCGTGCCTTAATAGACATTACTTTGTAGACTAGCACACAGTCATGCTGGAACAGTAAAGGGCCTTCTCCAAACTGTTCCCACAAAGTTGGAAGCATACAGTTGTCCAAAAAGTCTTGGTATGTTGATGCATTAAAGGGAATCTGTCACCACGATCTTGGATTGTTGCGTGTAGTAATACATGAGTAGTACTGCACATAAGGAGTAGGATCACTACTTTTTATTTTTCTACCACCCCCTATTCCCCTGCTGTCAGCGTTTAGAGCTGCACTGAAATACATTGTCAGAACTGCCGTCCTCTCCATTATGCCTCTCCATGGCACAGCAGTTCAGACTGTGTATTTCAGTGCAGCTTTGAGAGCTGACAGTGGGGGAATAGCGGACAAGAGGAAAATAAAAAATAGTGATCTGGACTCTATTTGTGCAGTACTACTCATATATTACTGCAGATAAAAGTCCAAATATTTCCCTTCGCTGAAACTAGGGGGCCTGAGCCAACCCTGAAAAAAAAATGTATAGTGTTATCCTTCCTCCATCAAACTTTACAGTTGGTACAACACAGACAGGTAACATACTCCTGAGATGGTGACAGTGGCGACGAGTAGGGATGAGCGAACTTCTGTTTTTAATTTCAGCGTACAAGGTTCAGGTTATGGAAGAATTCCATTATGGTCCGTGATAGCGGAATCCATAACTTATGGTCCTTGGTAGCGGATTCTATAATGGAATTCTTAGATAACCCGAACCTTGTACGCCAAACTTGAAAACCGAAATTCGCTCAACGCTAGTGGCGAGCTTTCCACCACTCCTACTGAAACTTGGCATTGTGCTTGATGATGTAAGGCTTGCATGTAGCTGTTTAGCCATGTAAACCCATGCTTAGTGCTAATGTAGGTGTAAAACTGCAGTTATTGAGTCAGGAGAGCACTGGCGACTTTTATATACCATGTGCCTCATCTCTGCCCATCTACCCAGCTCTATAACGTTATATAGTCTGCCATGTCATAGCTGTGGTTCCTAAATGCGTCCGCTTTGTAGTAATACCACTCAGGAAGAAATCTCATGATCTGACTTGTTACACTGGTGGCATCCTATTACAACACCTATAGTGCTAACTGTAACTGTTAAGACATGGCTTCCCTCCCTGCATGAACTATGGTAATAAATGTGCAGTTTTACATATAAATTGTATTTAGTGGAGCAGATTTATCAAAACTGCCTAAAAGAAAAACAGTTTGTTGCCTATAGGTACATTATACATCTCCAAAATAAAAGAAATCACCGATAAGGTCCACAGTCGTACACGGCCGCATCTACCAGACCGACCACCACTCTCCTGACCCGAAGTCGCTAGATCAAAGTGATTTATTATACAGTTCCTATCTGATTGCAGGTCTGTTGTACTGTACAGACATAATGTGAGTACAGTACAATAGAGCCACAATCAGATAGGAACTGACTATCACAAATTGTTATAATGCAGTCCGTTTGCGTCAGTGGAGCCGCGATCGGGCCCAGGAGATGCGGCCGCCCCATGGCCATGTTCCCCAGACTCAGCATAGTTGCGTGAATCAGACCTAAACACTTTCTAGAGCCCACTGTATTTCTGCACAATCTGCATACAGGGGGCAGCAGAGAGGCGACACAAGGGAGGATGATGGTTTGCAGAGGACAGTGGTGGCATTATACAATAGGCTAGTTGAATTCTAAGAAGGAGATGTATACTCCATAATCACGAGGTCTGGTTCCTATGCCTTACAGTAAGGAAGATGTGCTGCTTTTACCTCTGGTTTTAGGAATGACATTTTATCACATTGGTGTTTATCACAAATGGGACTTAGTCCATGTAGTGGTCCTTATTTAGATTAGGCTGTATTCACATCACATTTTCCTCCCACATTCAATGTACTGTATACACATGACATATGTGTTAAATACATGCCTCAGACAGATGCCATACAGTGGCATCCCTCACCATAGGGTTCCATTGTAAAAAAAGAAGTATCCATTAACGTATGTGTTTTTTTTTGTTTTTGTTTTTTTTTTTCTGGGTTTTTGCATCCAATTTTCCCCAATGTATTTGTTAGACATAGGGCAAAAACACAATATGAAGAAATGCTTTCTGGGACATTTATGGCATATCCTCAGGTATGCCATAAATATCTGATATTGGTGGGTCCCGCATGTTATAAAGATGGATGTTTTAATTGAAGTGCCTAAGTCTTTGGGTAAAAGTAAAAATAGATTTTTTTTTTTTTTAATGACATTCTTGCAGGATGAAAACATGATCAACTTTATCAAAGGTGGACTCAAAATCAGGACAAGTTATCAAATCTATAAGTAAGGGTTTTTTTTCTACTAAATTTCTTCCATTTTCCTGTTTTATTTTTCTTGACTTTTTCTCCTTTTAGTGTTTAATTGCTAACACATTCCTTGCTGATTGCGTCCTGTAGGGAATGCCATCAAGTCCTTTCAGCAATGACCCAAAACAAGAACTCAAGTGAAACCCAACATCAGTTTGAAGGTGGCGTTAAACTAGGCATTGGGGCCTTTAATTTGGTGAGTATTTTAACGACGTTTTGACTACGGTTTTCCTCTAGTTGTAGGGTTATTGCTATATGCTACAAATGCTGCCCCTATTAGTTTGGTTTTTGGATTGGAAAAATTGAAGGCAGAATATGTTGAAACACTCTTCTAGTACCAGAATCTCATCCTGTTTTAATGAGACAAGCGCAGTGGCATCCTCTTCATCTTAATGAGTGCAGCACAATGCAACCACAGCAGTGGCAGATTTGATTAAAAGGGTTTTTTCTAGGCTCCTGATATTGATGTCCTATCCTCAGGACAGGTCATTAATATCCGATCGGTGAGGGTCTGACACCCTACCACCCCACCGATCAGCTGTTCCCTGCAGTCTGTGACACTGGAAGTAGCACTATGAATGGAACAGGAAGAACAGCACCATTCAAAGTGTAGTGGCCATGCTGTGTTATTGCAGGTCAGCTCTCATTCACTTCAGTGGGAGCTGAGCTGCAGTAACCCGACATGGCCACTAAACCTTTAATGGAGCTCTTACTGTTCCATTCATAGTGCTACTTACAATGTCAGATCCTGCAGGGCACAGCTGATCAGTGGGGTACTGGTTACTAATGACCTATCCTGAAGATGGCTCAACAATATCAGGACCCTGGAAAACCCCTTTAAGTATTATCTCGCTGCCCCAGGCAACCGGGGAAATAGGTGCTTTGCTGAGGGAAGTCATACCAGCCAGGCATTCCAGTGCAGCGACCATAGCAGAAGAAACGTAGTATTACATGGTGGCCATTCAAAAGCAGCTTGAGCCCTTCAGAATGAAAATCTCTCTGATGTCCATATGCTCTAATAGGACACATGGACAGGGTTTGTCTAATGAAATGACCCCCTTTAATACTCCATTGTGGTTAAAAGAAACCTCAACTTACAGATGGCAGTACCAAATGTCCTAGCACATGGTCTATTACATGAAGTGGGATAAACCACGCCACAGAAATGTTGCTTTAAATTCAAAGGGCCAAATGCAAGAACTCTGTATTCTAAATATGTTTAAACCCTTCACGACTAACGCTGGCTGGGTATTTAAAGATGGTGCCGCCCAGATGCCATGGTCAGTTGTGACCATGGCATCTGAGGTGGCTTTCCCTGGGAGAGCTGTGGTTCCATGCTCCAAATGGCTCCCCCTATTCCCCCATGGAGATCAGGGCTGAAGAGTTGCAGGCTAATAGAGGTAGTATAGTTCCTATTGAGCCCTGTAGGTGACAGTGCTCAACAGGAATATAATGATTTTCCAATACACTACTGTACAGTAATGTTTGGGAGAAGTGAACTAAAGATCGAATGTTGAGGTCTCCAAGAGGGGCTTAAAAAAGTACTAAAAAAAAAATTCAAATCACCCCTAGCCCATAATAAAAATAAAGATCATTTGGAATGCATCCCATGACACCCAATTAAAATATGAACGTATTTACCCAGTATGGTGAACGCTGTATTGGGGAACAAAAATAAATGACCAATTCAGTTTTTTTTTTTCTTCACTTCCCCCCGCCCCCAAAAAACAAAAATTCAATGAAAGTCACACACACAAAATTATTTTTGCCTCTCAAAAAATGAGCTCCCGTACAGCTCCATACACACAAAGAAATACATGAAGAAATTAATTTTTGCCAAAGTTATTCTTAAAAACTATATAAATGTGGTATCACTGTAATTGTACTGAACCGGACAATGGAGGGTGCAGGCCAGTTTTTTTTTTGTTTGTTTTTTTTTCCCCCCCCGCTTCCCACTACATTCAATGCAATAATAAATAATACCATTAGAAAGTAATATTTCTCCCAGGAAAAAAAGCAAGCCCTCGTTACGGCTATGAGTAACTTTCCCCTCTGAATTTGATGGGAAAGAAGCGAGCAAAACTGCTTCATATGCGTTCATTTGGTAACACTGCATCTGTTGCATCTCTGTGTGAGATATCACGCCAGCATCGGTGGGCATGCAGTTCCTTTTTAAATCCTCCACATAAGCTTGTCATAATGTTCCCATCATATTTATTTGCTTTGCACTTCCTGATCTCACATTCAGTTTTTTTTGCCTTTTTTGTTTTTTCCCAGATGCTTTCTCTCTTACCTTCAAGGATTCTCAGGTTGCTGGAATTCATCGGTTTTTCGGGAAACAGGGTAACATACTGTATTGTTTTTTTTATTTTCTTACACATGCATTTAACTGGTATCTGAGACCTAAAATAACTATTAAAGAGGACCTGTCACTTCTCCTACTTGCCTTTCCCTTGTTGTAACTCTGGCACATCTTTTCTTATTACTCTGTTGTGGAATTCTACTGTTATTCCTACTAGAAGTTTATGAATGACCTGCCAACCAGTGCCTCCAGTGTCCGATGGGGCCGGGGCCCACTCCTAATTGGTATCGCCCAGATGGACCTTTATTGCAGACTGCAGGCAATTCATTCATAAACTGCTAGTGGGAATAGTGGGGAAATGCCACAACATAGAGTAATAAGAAAATATGCTCCATAGGTATAACACGGGGAATGCAAGTAGTTACTAAAAGACATGTTATTTTGGTAGTGCAACAAACTAAAACCAAATTAAACCACATGTGCTAAATCATAAGTATATCTGCCGATCTTATCAATTTTTCTTATTGAAGTTGATCTAAATATAAAATATCTTGTGATTTGTATGATGTAAATTATAGCAATGTAAACATGTATTTTACATATTGCTTGAAGCAATCACGAACATATAGAATAATTATTATTGGACTGTGTCTAATCTGAAATATGAGGAGTCTGCATGAAGAACTTGTCCATTAACATATGCAGATGTCTGGCACAGCTGGTATACAGTACAGGGGAAGAATCTTAAAGAGGACCTTTCACCGCTCCTCACATGTCTGTTTTAATAGCTCCATGCATTCCCCACGTACTAACAATTCTGGAACATCTATTCTTATGGCTCTGTGTTGTGCCATTCCTTTATTATTTGCACTAGAAGTTATATGTGAATTGCTATTTGCCTTCAGTAAAGGAACAGAGGGGAGGTAACCAGTTGGGGGTGTGTACCTGCACAGTCTGAACATGGCAGCACTGATTGGCTAGAGTCAGTCTGTGCAGGGACACACCCCCAACTGGTCACCTCCCCTCTGTTCCCTTACTGAAGGACAAATAGCAATTCATTCACAACTTATAGTGCAAATAATAAAGGAATGGCACAACATACAGACATAAGAATAGATGTTCCAGACTTGTTATTACATGGGAAATGCATGAAGCTATTAAAATAGGCATGTCAGGAGTGGTGAAAGGTCCTCTTTAACTAACAGTATAAATGGTACAGAATGGTGCTGAGCATTGCTGTACAGGAACTACAATTGCTGTGATAACCATTTCACTGTATTTAACAGGCGCTGGGCCTTTTCCAGCTGAGAGAGGGAGCATCTGGGACCAGTCTAAGAGCCATCCTGTGTGTCCTCACACTCCTCTTCTATCATACCTATGTCTCATTAATACTTGGTAAGCTGCCATTTTCATTAAAAGGGCTGTTCTATGAAGAATATTGTTTATAGTTGCATACAGCCTGTTTTTTATATTTGCACTTACTAAATAAAAATGCCTATATCCCCAGATATTCCAGGAATGTTAGAATAGGCCTCCCTGCTGTTTTTATTGAACAGACTTTACTGTGTCCACCTCAGTGATTGTTTCGAGGTGGACGCACATGCTCAGTCTTGCTTTTCATTCTGGTGTGGTGAGGTGTGCTGCAATGTTTTCTCTGTTTGTCAGTGATACGACAGCTTTACTGTAATTGTCTTTGCTCAGCATATCAGAAAAGACATTACAGCTATAGAAGCAGTTGCCTCATTACATCAGGGTTCCCTCCGCATACTTGGTGGAGCAGAGAGGAAAGAAAGACTAAGCGTGTGTGTCCACCTTAGCACATTTATAGTGGTGGACACAGTGAAGGCTATTGATTAAGTTAATAATGTTCTTCATAGGACTGCCCCTTCTAAAAGATATACATAAGGGAATGCTAGTGTTTTAGATTCAGCCAAATTGTAAAACTATGCCACTGAGTTCTTGTATAAAATATGGTGGCCTAATATTTAGTTAGCTGCCCATTGTTGAGATCTTTCTGCAGTCTTACTATATATGATTGTAGTCCAGTGAACTTTTCACTTTGCTCCCAGCCTTCATCTTCTAGATAAGTAAGGGGTGCTGCTGACCTTACCAGAAAATGTTCCCTTTGTGCAGCAATCCAGTAGGTAATGCTGGGGCCTCACCAATGGTTTGCACTGAAATGTAGTAGTTAGCGGGAAATTCATATGCCCACAATGTAATATTTATAGTGCGCCGAATACAACACCTGTGATAAGACGTATAATTTCCTGTGTCCCTCCTAGTCCTTATTGTCGGTACAAACTACTAAAGATGCTCCTTCCAAATGTGTATAGAGCTAGTGACAAACACACACCTCATTCTAGGTACCGGAGAAGGTAATCTTGAAGAAGCAGAAGCGCTCATTGAACCCTACCTCAAGAAATTCCCAAATGTATGTAACTGCAACCTGAACCCGTGAGGATACGGTATATAAATCACCAAAATGACCTTTTTATTGAAATGTTCCTCTTTTCTTAGGGCTGTTTAATTCTCTTCTATGCGGCACGGATAGATGTACTCAAAGGAAATTTTGAACAGGTATTTTTTTTTGTACTAGAGTGTTTTTTTTTTATCACTTTTCTTTTCACATTTCTATAATGTATGTTTTACAAGAAACAAACAGCGGAAAGACCACAGTAGACCGTCATGTCCACCACAGAGATGTGCATCTCTGCTGTGGTCTTTCTGCTGTTGGTTTATTCTGGATGTTCATCTGGTGGTCGCAAAAACATGGTGTTGATTTTTTGTTGACTTTTTAAAATGTTTTTAAGAGATGTCAAACCATTTAATTGATTTGAAGATGACCCATAATGTTTCAGCTGGGCCTCTCATTCTGAGAGCTCTAAGGTTTTCTCTCTGGATTCATGTTTTGTGCCAGGTGTAAAAATTTTACTTCCCAGAATTAAAATGAGCAAAGAATTTTCTGCAAGTAAGGGAAGTAGCAGGGGGCTGCTTGGAAATGTGAGGTATGAAGAAGTCGGCACAATTCTGTATTAGAACTCATTATATGGTAGTAAAGCAGCCATGTGCATCTATATCTTATAATCTAATTACAGGTCAAATAACTTTGCAAAAAGACAGAATTATTCCAGAGGTGAACATACACTTAAAAATCAGATGTTTGAGATTTTGCTATTTAAGTAAAAAAAAAAAATAGCCTTCTTTTTCAGTCCCTAATTGTGCAGCTCTCATGTGACTTGTAGATTACGGATCCCTGCAGTGTAGGCGTCTTTATGTCAGATGAAATGCTTTAGTTTGGAGCTCTTTCTTTTAGAATTTATATCCGTTTTTTTGTTGTGCAGGCACAAGAGTCCTTCCAGCAGTGCATTGCCGCCCAGCAGGAATGGAAGCAGATTCACCACCTCTGTTACTGGGAGCTGATGTGGTGCCATTCCTTCCAGCAAGACTGGCTAAAAGCATACCACTATGCCGACCTGCTGTGCAAGGAAAGCAAGTGGTCGAAGGTGCGTTACCTCTTTTACATTGTTGTGTACGAAGTTTCCGCACAGTACATGGGAAATGGTAAAATGTACAACATTATGATTGGATTGAGGATAAAGGTTTCCATCTGTGGCCAGCTTCAGGAATAGCGACTTAGAATTTACTCTGGCAGAATCCCAACCCACAGATTAACCCCTAGACATCCACATCCAAGCCCCTACAATAACAATTCCTGTACACAGTGCTTTGCATTTATGGAACCCACACACCTCCTAAAGGCGAAAGGTGTTCGATGCATGTTGGGCATAGTACCCGTATTTGGTATCGAGAGTGCAGGGATTATTTTGTGACACTTATTACATTAAATTACAAAGGGAAAATAGAAAGAATGTTTTTTGTTTTTCCATTTTCAGTATAATAAAATGTAAAAAATCTCAACAATATTCAAACAAATTACAAAATAAAAAAAGGCCACTTACACACGAGCGACATGGATTGTTTAAGGATCTGTTTAGGAAGAACAGATGGTTTTGCACACAAGTTCAAAGCGTTTTTTTTTTCTGCAACATGCATCGCATCCAGACAGAAACCTCACTCGTGTGAATGAACCGTTCGGCTGCTTTCACACAGTCAGTGTTTGGTTAGTGATTTCGATCAGTGATTGTGAGCCAAAACTAGGTGCAGGTCAAAAACACAGAAGAGGTGCAGATGTTTCCATTAAACCTTATTTCTGTGGAGGCTCCACTCCTGGTTTTGGCTCACAATCACTGATCAAAACACTGACTTTGTGAAAGTGGCCTTAGAATGGGGCATTCGAAAAGTGACATTTTGTGTGGATATTCAGTCATCTCAAGGCCATGGTTTCAAATTGGGAAGATTACGGTTTTCTACAGTAGCATTTATGTATGGTGGCATTGACATTGAGGTAACAATAGGATAATTAAGGGCATACCCAGGAGAGTAGCTAAAGGCTCATGGGCGCTGGTTCAAGACTTCAGTACTTTGTGGCCAGGGGCAGGTAATTATACACCCTTTGTGCTGCCTGAGCCAAATATTATAATGGCACCCCCCTCATGCCAAATTCTTGACCCAACCCCTTCCCTCCAGCCAGAGGTGTAACTTGACCAGCATGCACTTTCTATAATACCAGTGTCTTCTTATGCGGCACATGTGTCTTTGGGCTCCCTCAGGCTCCTGGGCCTGGTAGCGACTGCTACCTCTGCACCCCCTATCGCTACACCCCTGAGCATACATTTCTTTACTTACCATGAATTACTGTATATTCTACCCTGATATGGAGGACATGTCTTCTGACATATGACCAGTGACATGGGAACAGTGTATATATTCTGTGTGTTGCTGTAGGCAGCAGGTCAGTAATGGGCATCTAAAGCTTTTATACACCTTTCTGTAAGGGGTTTCTAATTCTTAAGTCTATTAAACGTTTCCTTCCAGAGGCTGATATAACTAGGGGCATAATGCACCGCATCATTGGTTAATGTCCTGAAGTGCATGCTACTTGACAAAGGGCACAAATACCACATTTCCTCTGCTTTTATAGAACAAAAGGTTGACATTCTAGTTCTTTCATTGCTGTTAATAATGGATGAATACCAGAACACAGATCATCTAACGGATGACACTGCCTGCCCTTTCCTTTATGCTTCTTTTCTTTCTGAAATTCTCTGAATGCATTCCATATGTCATAATTATGATTTTAGGCAATCTACGTGTATCAAAAAGCTGCAATCTTGAGCATGCTTCCGGAGGAGGCTGTGCAGTCCACAGGAGAAGATATAGTGGCCTTGTTCAGGTGAGAATATGTCTTGTTTCCCATATTAAAGTGTAACTGTGTTGGAAAGTGATAATGAAGGTTTTTGTAATGTACTTTATTTAGTGAATTTGTACATTTCTGTGAGAAAAATGGCAGTGAGCTGCAGTGGTTTGCGCTGTGCCGAACTGTGAAGACAGACAACGTTCATTTAGAGAGTGCTGCTAAGGGGCAACTTCAGAGCCATTTTTCTCATACAAATGTGCAAATTCACTAAATTATATTACAAAAAGATTCTCTCTCACTGTCCGTACACATTAGAAAAAATAAATAAATGACAGTTACACTTTAAAGGACGACAACCCCTCTCTGTATGTCCTATTAGGATACAGACATTGTCTTATGAGTCTGAGGAGAGAACTGTTCATAAGGAGTGGTTTGCACTCTGATGACCCCCCCTCCCCCTGTATTTCATGGTTGACCATTCCTTTGAATTACATGCATATCACACTTATACAATTATTAAAGGGGTTGGTGCATCTAGGATACACAATCAATGCCAAACAGGAAGTCTGGTGAGGGTGATTGGAGAGGGCCCTTAGCAAGCAGGGCCACTGCTCCATTCACTGCTATGGGACTGTCGGAAATGGCCGAACAGACATTCAGTTATTTTTGGAACTTCCATGGCAATGAATAGAGAGGGGCCGCGCATACGAAGCTACTCTGCGTTAACTTTGGAGACCCTGTTCTAGAAATAAGAGCGGTCCCAGAAGTAGGACCACACCTGTCTGACATTGATGGCTTACCCTAGCGATATGCTATCCATGTCTGCGATGAGACAACCCCTTTAATTTCATGGCAGATGTAAATGTATGGGTGGCTGCAGCTCTCCCCACTGAGAACAGCTGATTGCCCTTCTCTTAAACCAGGCATGCAGTGATGAGCTGTTTGCTAGAACAAAGGTTTTCTTCATGAGACATCCCTTTTAAGGCCTCATGCACATGACCGTAGACGGCCTGTGCCCTTACTGCGGCCCTTAAAGAGCACTTCCGGGCGTCTGTAATCGAAAAGCACTACATGGATCGGAAGCACTACGGAGGGCTTCCGTGGGTTTCCTGTCCGTGCCTCCGCACTGCAAAAAAAAAAGGGCATGTAGTGTTAACCATCGGATGAGGATTGCGGATCCCATCTAAGTGAATGGGTCCACATCTGCAGAGCAGCACGGGCATGGCCGGCATGAGCCCTAAGTTAGCAGACTGCCATTATATTATTTCAGTATACTGGTTAATTTTGTGCTATTTTTTGTAAAGTCTTTATCTCTTTTGTCCTTATCAATAACTTAATTAGGATATCATATCAGAACTGCGATAGTGTCTTATTCCACTTGTGGTTAGTAATTGTAAGATAGAAATAGACTTGAGAAATCACTAATCTTTCCTTTTGGATGGTCTTTGGCACTAATCTTGCATAAAGTTTGAATAACAGAATGTCTATAAACTGTACTTGTTTGAGTCAGATAACATAATGAATAGTAAACTTCTGGTTCCAGGTAGGCTACAGTATGTAGGTCCAAGGGATCAGCAGTTAACATGTGTTCATGGTGCATGAACTCAACTGAACTAAATATATCAGTGTTTGATTCTCATCCGAGTTCAGTACACGAGATCTGTGATCCAATATGAACTGACTGCATGATAAAACATAGGTTCAGTTCAAGGGAGCGCGGTCGGCCAGGGAAATCTGGCAGACACACAGCCCCTTTTTGCTCAGGCCAGTCCTGTTCATGTGAAACAGCCCTTAGTAGTTTGCTGTTCTGGAAATCAAGATACCGTATTTTTCGCCCTATAAGACGCACTGGCCCATATGACGTACCTAGGTTTTAGAGGAGGACAATAAGAAAAAAAGTATTTTTCATCAGAGCCCCAGTCAGACCTCAGATCAGACCCTCAACGTTGGGGCTCATGCACACAAACTTATTTTTTGTCCATTCCATTTTCTTGTGGCCCATATGCGGAACCATTCACTTCAATGGGGGACAAAAACAATAAATCGACTTGCTTGTCCTGCTCTGGACACCGCAGCTGCTTCGGTGATCCAGAACTCTTTCAGATCTTCCTGCCGCTCGCTGTGCTGTGACGTCCTCATGCTGTGTACGAGTCACAGTGCAGAGCTGACAGAAGATGACCAGGAAACGTTCAGTACAGAGCCCGGGGAGTGCTACATTCAACGCTTCTCAGTCCACCTGTACAAATGAGCGCTTCCATTATGGAAGCGCTAATTAGTATTCGCCGCATAACATGCACTGACGTTTTCTCCCCTACTTTGGAGGGAAAAAGTGTGACTTATAGGGCAAAATACAATAATTAGGGCTACTTTTATCAACACTGCATCCACATGCTGGAGAATATCACCATTACTATTACTCCTAAGGCATGAAGTAAAAAAAAAAGTAAAGTTTTAAACCTATTTTATTATACCACAATTTGGTTTTATTTTTTGGTGTTGTATGTGTTGATAGCAAAATTTAGTAAGTAAGGAACTTGGCATGACACAGATTTTATGCACTTACTTAAAGGGGTATTCCCATTTCACAAATGTAGTTTGTACAGTTAGATATAGCCATACCAATATTATTACTAATAGAATGTATTTATATAAAATGTACTGATTAGAAGATTTGTCTATTTGTATTTCCATTGTCCCACACACATCAGTCAGGCCGTTGCCCCTGGTTACGACCACCGCGGCCATGTAATAGTGGTGGCCGGCCTGCTCTTGTTCAAACCCGCTCTGAGGTAACTGCTGTATTGTGAACACACATTGCATGAGCATGCAGAGACACGTCTTAGGGTTGTAGCATTTTTGTCTGCGCTTCCAAAATGTAGAGAAACAGATCCTGTTCCAAGATCAATTCATCTCTATGGAGCAGGATCCGTTTATAAAGTCTGCGTTTTGGACGGATCCTGATCATTGAGTTTTGGATTGGTAGCGTCCAAAACGCAGATGTGAAAGTACCCTAAGATGTGTCTCCACATGCTCGTACAATGTGCGTACACAATACAGCATTTACCTCAGAGCGGGTTTGAAAAGGAGCAAGCTGGCCACCACTACTACTACATGGCTGCGGTGGCCGTAACTAGGAGCAACTGCCTGACTGATATGTGTGGGACAATGGAAATACAAATAGGCAAATCTTCTAAACGGTACATTTTATATAAATACATTCTATTACTAACTATACAAACTACATTTGTGAGATGGGAATACCCCTTTGACTTTACATTTTTGAAAGTGCCAAGAGGATGGTGTGTGACTACAAAGTCATAAAATGCACCAAATTTATTTTAAAAAACGTGTGCTATAAATTTGACCTAAAACTACACTAAACTCTTTAGAGATGTCCTTGTAACCTTTTCCAGCTTTATGGAGAGCACCTTAATCGACTTGAGGAGTCTTCTAGTCCAGGCAGATGAGGTGCTGGCTTAATTATTATCCAAATCAAGTCTCAAGGCCTATTTAAAAGGTCAAACATTGACTTATATGATGGCTACCTTACATCTGGTGGCATCAGCTGTAATGTTTTGTATTGACATAATGCTGTTTGTACGATACATTACAGATGATGTCGGGCAGGGACACACCGCATTATAAATCATTATAATGCTGTGAGGTCTCGTTACAAAAGCAGACTCCAGGATGGGAAACCACGCTCCCACACGGAGTGTGTTTGTTTCCTCTAGACAACTTGCTCATCTTAAACTGGCTGAAGTCTAAGTATTTTTTTACGCCTTTTTTAAAATTTGCAAAAAGGTGTCTCCCAGGGAAAAAGAACCATCTCACTAGCGCAACCTTTTGGAAGAGTCTCCCTATAAGTCTAAGTGCAACTTTTTAACAAGTCTTGGAACATGACCAGGGAAAATAGCCAAGCCAAATATTCATCCGCAGACATCTGTTTTGGGGTGCTTGCTAGGACTCTAGCTGGCTGACTATGATGCCTTGGATGTAACTTAGCCAGGGTACTAGTTCTCCTTTAAGACACCAGCTGTGTATGGAGACTTACTGGCAATGCACCTTTTTTTTAATCTTTATCTACTTTTAGGACTGTGAAAATCTGATGTAGTTTTAAGTCAAATTTAGCAGAAATACAGAATAATCTTAAGGCTTAACAAACATTCACAGACCACTATATATGTATGGCAGCTATGAGGTGAGTTGTATCAAATATATATTTCACCACTTTGACTGACTTACTACACTATTGATAAATCTTGTCCACTGTGATACTTTGGCTTTGTGTTGACATCTTCCAAAAATATCATTTTTTACTTTAGACAAGTAGAAGGTTTGAAGCAAAGAATTGCTGGGAAGTCGATACCAACAGAGAAATTTGCTGTTCGAAAGTCTCGAAGATATTCAGCTGCTAACCCAGTCAAACTGACCCTGCCAGCCTTGGTAAGACTACTTCAGTAATGTACATAAGATCACAGGCACCTGGGCTTCCCGATAGTATCAAGCTTCATAGACGACATACAGGCTGATAGTTCCTCAGAGCGTCGTCCGTGAAATGATTTAGTCTGTCTCTGCTCTAATGAGAACAATTATTAAAAAAGGAATATATTCTAATATTATTTAAACTTATCAAAGATAAACCTATACTTTTAAGGGTTTATTCGCATGTCAGAGAATCACGGATGTGTGCTGTAAGTGTAAGGTTTTTTTTCTTCACAATGCAAATACTACTAGATGTCCGAGAATGTCAGAGAATCACGGATGTGTGCTGGCGTGTTCTCGGCAAACAGCACACATTTCCCTTGTCTTCTGTGTGTTTATTCACACATCCTTGTTTTTCCACTGACTGGGTCGGTGTAAAAACAACAGAGGCATGCACTACTTTGGGGTCCGTGTTACAGACCAAATACAACAGTTGAAGTCTGTAGGTCCATGAAAACCACTGACGGAACACAGATGCCACCTGACCATAGGTAAGGGATGTTCTGGAATTTCTTTTTTCAGCCTAGCAGTGAACAAAATGGACCATGGACCATTTTTCCAGTGGTGTCAGACACAAACATGTGAATAAAGCTACATTCACATCTGTGTTGGAAGCTCCGTTCATTAGAGTTTGTCAAAAATTGTGGAGAGAAAAGTTCTGCATCCAGGAATTTTTCTCCGCTAAAAAAAATGTTTTTCTGAACAGAAACCTAAGGGATCTCATTATAGCCAATGGGATCTGTTAGGCTCTATTCCTATCAGTTGTGTGCTAAATCCGGCACTTCCATTACTCAATAATAATGCAACAATGGAGTAGAAAAACGGAAATAATAGCGCTAATGTGAAAGCAGCCTACGACTGCCTGCAGGATGTCATTACAATACAGAATGTACAATGGAATGCAATACTTATTGTGCCCAGCCCACCAAACAGCAACTAAACTTTTTTTTTTTTTTTTGCTTTCCTTCTTTTGAGATGGTGATATGTCACTGCCTCATTCCCATACTTCTGTTTCCACATAATGATCAGGATGAAGGGTACTGACAGACATCCTATCAAGGATGTAGAGGTGGGCATCCTACGGTTTGGAGTAACAGATCTTGAGACCCCAGGGATATGTTATGATATCCAGTCCTGTTCCTGCTACTGCATGAGATTATGTTATGCATGTACTGTATAATATCTTAGATTACACCATCATAATATTGGTATCAGCATTTCTGAACTCTAGGCTTACGATCGGTACGAGTTAATGTTTTGCAGTGATAGATACCCTAATTGTTTTAGAGGACTTGGCATAAAATATGTAATAAATGGTGGCAATTAAAGATAAGACAAGCTTAATGGTTGACCTTGCAGACTTGACTTACGCTTTTTGTTTTCTATCTTGCTATGTATTAGGAAATGGTGTATGTATGGAATGGCTTCACAATAGTGGGGAAACGATCTGATCTCACAGAAAGTCTTCTGGTTACTATTGAAAAAGCAGAAAGTGATTTGCAGAATGAAAAAAGTAAGTGGAAGGTTTTTTTCTTTTTTTTTTACTTGTATTCTTTTTAGTAAGTTTTTTTTCACAATGCAAATACTACTAGAAAAATTATTATTCCGGAGTTTGCTGATGTTGAATGGGCAACAACAGATCACGAAGGAGCTTGGTGCTGTACTGGGTTCCCTGGTTCTAATCTAGCCCATCTTCATGGAGTTTGAAACCGACTGACCTATTGCATGTGCACTTGGCAGCTGAAGGCATCTGTGTTGGTCCCATGTTCATATGTGCCTACATTGCTGAGAAAAAATATGTTTTAATATATGTAAATGAGCCTCTAGGAGCAACAGGGGCGTTGTCATTACTCCTAGAGGCTCAGCCCTCTTTTTAACCGCTGCCCCTCTGCACTTTGACAGGACCAGGCAGTTTAAATGTGATCACATGTACTGTATGTGTTTTGTAGAGATACAGAACTGAGATTGGCAGTGTCCTCTAAAAAAATTTTTTTCCTACGTTTTAGATCCAACTGAATACTTTGGAGATGATCAGTGCCTTGTCCAGTTACTGAAAGGCCTTTGCTTAAAACATCTGGGTAGATTATTACAGGCTGAACTGTGTTTCAACCAAGTGATACAGAGGTAGGAGCAACAATTAGAAGACACCATACCAATGTCTTCATCCTTGATACAAAGTATTTCTTTTTTTCCCTTCCAGTAGAAATATAGTTCATATAAAAATGTTTAAATGTATATATAAATTGTGACTATCATTTCAAAGATTTTTGACATGTTACAGTGGCGTGTCGATTAGTCTTGATCAGTAGGGTTCCAGATGTTAAGACCTCCAAAGGTTGCTGAAATGAAGGTGCAGAGGTCCTGCACTGAGCACCTTTTAGTTGTTTTAAGCTCAGTTTGGCCCTCCTCAAAATTAGCGGCGTATGAACTGATGGATTTGCTAAGAGCCTGTATACCGCTTTGAGAAAGAAGAGCTGAACACGATGAACAAACACAGAGCTCAGCTGATCACTTTTGCCCCTTCATTTTAGTGATCAGTGGTAGTTTCAGCACTCAGAAGCCAACCCATTAAAACTTCTGGCATGTCACTATGGTCAGGGCCAGATTAGGAGTTCCAGGTGTAAAGAGCAGTCCATTCATTAGGGGCCCCCAACTAACATGAAGCAATCCTTCACTACATACTTCAAATCCCGACAAAAAATTTATTCCATGTCCTGCTAGAAATGTACATAATGTAATCTGTAGTGAATGTAATTTTCTTACCAGTGTCTGAATTTTGACTTATATCATCCTGAAGTTTCTAATCTGTGTCATGTGACCAGCAATTAGACCCACCAACTCACACATAGACTTATGTGTGGACAGGAAGTCTAATTCTCTATGTATTCCTATGTGGGGGATTTTCCAATTCCACTGGGAGTTCAGGAGGTCTCTCCTTTTTTTCCTGTTTGTACTATAAAATAATAACATCTACTTGTATATCTACTCACAAACACTCACTACATGTATAACTTAAAAGGGTCTTCCAAGACTTTAATACTGATGACCATCAGTACCTGATCAGTGGGAGATCCCAGCCATTCAGCTGTTTGAGAAGGCACTGGTGCTCCTGTGAGCACCGCAGCCTTCTCCTTGCTAACCAAGCAAAGCAGCGTACATTGTATAGCGGCTGTGCTTGGTATCTCCACATTCACTTCAATGGGGCTGAGCTGCACCTAGGACACGTGTCATCACTGGCCTAGGAAACGCTGAGAGAAGGCTGCAGAACTGCTGTGAGGGCCGCTGCCTAAATAGCTGATCGTCGGGATCCCAGTTGTTGGTCCCCCACCGATCAGATACTGATGACCTGAGGATACATCATCTGTTGTAATGTCTCAGAAAACCCCTTTAATTATAGACCTGTATGTGGATCAGAAGTGTGGCCAGCGCATTCACTATGCCCTGAGAGATGGGGATGTACAGATGTACTGTACAGTGCACACAGAAAAGTTTGCAACATTTTTTATACCCCTTAAATACAGGTTTTACTTTTAGTCAGCTCATTGAAGTGAATGGAATGGAGGAGCTGTAATTACACTGCTCGCCACTGCAATGTAGACGGCAAGCAGGTAAAGAGTGAAGAGAAGACGGCGCTCATACGAAGTGAAAGGGTCGAGGGAACTGTAATTACACCTGCTTACTGCTGTGGTGTTGAAGCGAGCAGGTGAACAGATAAGAAAACATGGTGCACGTATGAGCGATGTGTTCTTTACAAACAGCTGATCGGCAGGGGTACCAGGAGTCACACCCCCAAGTATCTAATATTGATGATGTACCTTAACCCCTTCCCGACCGGCGCCATACATGTACGGCGCTCGGGCGGTGCGGGGACATGACGCCCGTGCGGCGGGCGTCATGGCCGGCAAGTCTCTGCTGTTTCTAACAGCAGAGACTTGCGGCTACTTACCGCCATTGGCGCCGTCTTCCGATGGGCTTCTCATTCGGTTTGCTTCCGGGTGATGTACAGACGACCCAATTGGCCAATCGGGCCGCCTGTACACGCTATGAAAGCTGTAATCCTCGCTGGTGAGGATTACAGTTTTCAAAGTGCAATTCTTATTCTGGCCACTAGATGGCAGGCCAGGATAAGAATTGAGCAATCATGAGTTTTAATTCAAGATTAAAAATCTGAGATTGCTCAAGTGAAAAAATAAAAAGTACAATATATTAGCTCATATTTGAGCTTTCAAATAATAAAAAAAATAAAAAAAAAATGTTAAAAAAATATAAAAGTTTAAATCACCCCCCTTCCCGCATAATTAAAAAATAAATACCTAAATAAAAATAAATATAGACATTATGGGTATCACCGTGACCGAAAACGCCCGTACTTTTAAAATAAAATAAAAAATTCCAACACGGTGAATTGTGTGGCGGAAAAAAGCGTCAAAATGGCCATTCGCCGTTTTTTGTCGCTTTTTTTTTTTTCTAAAAAAAATTAAATAAAAAGCGATCAAAAAGTCATACACACCCCAGAATGGTATCAATAAAACTTCAGATCGCCCCGCAAAAAATGAGACCCCATACAGCTCCGTACACATAAATGCCAAAAAGTTATAGGGGTCAAGATATGACGACCAAAAAAAAAAAAAAAAACAACTTTATAATTTTTTTATCACTATCAAAACACAAGAAAAACTATACGTTAGGTACCGCTGGATTCGTACTGACCTGTAGAATGAAAGTAACCGGTCAGTTTTAATGAACAGCGTACACCGTAAATAAAAAACCCGGAAAACTGTAGCGGAATAGTGTTTTGGTTTTTTTTGGAATTTCACCTGATTTGGAATTTTTTTTCCCGCTTCCCACTACACCATATGCAATCCATATGCAATAATAAATGGTGGCGTTTGAAAGTACAACTTGTCCCGCAAAAAACAAGCCCTCATACAACTATGTGAACAGAAAAATAAAAAAGTTATGGCTGTATGAAGGCAAGGAGCAAAAAACGAAAACGCAAAACCGAAAAAACCTCCGGTCGTGAAAGGGTTAAGGATAGGTCATCGATATAGTAAAAGTAGACAACCCCTTTAATTTTCACTTGACCAAATGCAGATCCTTCATGGACATCTTCACAGACTAAACGCTAACTGATTTCCCATGGACGTCAAGTGGACATGGGAATGTGAAAGAGGCCTAACTGTCATCTCAGCCACCTGATGCAGTTATGATAAACTGGGTAATTTGGTAAATCATATGGGCAATTTTTTATATGATCACCTAGGTTGGTTGAGATGCTGTATGTAGTGCAGGGAGTTTGAGACTAGGGCCCTCCTTACTCAGGGTCTTCACCTGTGCCCCTGTGGGCTAGTCTGAACCTGCAATTATATGTTAATATACTATATTTGCCAAATGGAAATGTTTTTCTTTTCTTTTTTTTTTTTTCTTTTTTATGTATGCATAGCAGTGACTATTTTTTACATTTCAGTGAAAAGAGGCTAAAATATGACCACTATTTGCTACCATTTACTTATTATGAACTGGGACTTTTGTACAAAGAGCAAGGAGACAAAGATAAAGCCATACGTTTCATTGAAACTGCAAAGTGAGTGTTATTATTAGATATTTTGTGTTGCCTCTGTTGTTCTTACTTTTGTGGAAGCCACGTCATTTTTGTTCTTGTCACGCTTAAAGGGAACCTGTCATCTCCGAAACACCCCCTGAACTAGAGTAAGTGTTGTATAGTGTAAGTGATGCTGAATCCGAATATGTAAGTTTTATCTTCATACTCACTTCCATTCTGACGCTGTGCTCCCACAAACCTGCAGTAAAATGCACTGAGAGGACTCTTCTTACTCTAGTTCACGGGGTGTTTTGGAGATGACAGGTTCCCTTTAAATCTAATACTGTTGCACATGGGTTTGCACTTTTATGTATTGAATGACTGAGAAGAAAAAAAGGAGAGAAGAAGGTCCACAGGCTTCTTGTGGTAGGAAGGATTGTGGGACAAGGTAGTGTGTATAAATTCTTTTATGGGGATTGGTCAGATAACTCATTTCGGAGCCGAGTAGACTCCTTCTTCAGATCAAATCCAAAAAGGTTTTTGGATATGATTTAAAGAAGAAGCCTGTTCAGTTCTGTATCACAAACACTGCTGAAAATGTTTAATAAAGACCAATTTGAAACAATTATTTTTAGCCCAAAATGAGTAAAATGCCATCATAAATCAATTGCCCCGAAGTGCAGAAGTAACTGTTTATACACTCTGAAATACATTGCTCAATATAACCTCTGTGTTCAGGACTCTTACAGACTGGGAACTGGCTTTGGGGGATGCGAACTCTCCTTAAGTACAATATTCATATATAGGATAGTAATATGTGCTAAAATGTTGATGGTAGTGCTCCTTTAATTTACATTGGGTGGGTGAGAAGGATTCATTTTATTTTACTTGATATTGGAAGCCATTTCAAAATTGCTGGTTACTGCTCAAGAACAATATATAATTCTGTTTTATTCAATTGGTGAATAACCATTCAAACAAAATACATTTAAGGGGGTTTTCTGGGACTTCCTTACTGATTTACCCTTGGGGTAGGTCATGAATGTCAAATTGGCTTGGGTCTGACTCCCACCATCCATGCGGGGGCTTATTAAAACTGCTGGTCCGTGTGGGTGCTGAGATCTTATATTGATGACCTGTACTAATAGGTCATCAATAAAAAAGTCCCTTTAAAGGGAACCTGTCACCTCCTAGACCGAAATTAAACTGTTAGCAGTACCTTATAGTACGTTGTAGTGTGATGCAGATAGATATCTTCATAGGGGCAAGCGATGCATCTAAGTATGTAAAATCCATCTTTTATTCCACCAGCGCGCGCTTTCCTGAGTCACTCCTGAAGTCAAGGGGGCAGCGGCCTAGCTTCTTCAAGTCAAGCTAGCCACTCCCCTCTTGTAAGTGAGTGACACCTCCGGCAGTTCACATCAGCGGCGCTTTCCTCATTACTGCGCATGCGCGCATCGGCAAGCGCGCGATCCCGGCTCCGGCAGTTCACATCAGCGGCGCTTTCCTCATTACTGCGCATGCACGCATCGTCAAGCGCGCTCGCTTGCCGATGCGCGCATGCGCAGTAAAGAGGAAAGCGCCGGCGATGTGAACAGCCGGAGCCGGGATCGCGCGCTTGCCGATGCGCGCATGCGCAGTAATGAGGAAAGCGCCGCTGATGTGAACTGCCGGAGGTGTCACTCACTTACAAGAGGGGAGTGGCTAGCTTGACTTGAAGAAGCTAGGCCGCTGCCCCCTTGACTTCAGGAGTGACTCAGGAAAGCGCGCGCTGGTGGAATAAAAGATGGATTTTACATACTTAGATGCATCGCTTGCCCCTATGAAGATATCTATCTGCATCACACTACAACGTACTATAAGGTACTGCTAACAGTTTAATTTCGGTCTAGGAGGTGACAGGTTCCCTTTAAGTACAGTTGTCTTTGGTTTCTGCCAGTGGTCGGTACCTGATACAAAAGAATGTTTCACTAATCAATTTGTCTCATTTACAGAAATAACTATAAGGACTATTCCATGGAATCCAGACTGCATTTCCGAATCCACGCAGCTCTCTGCAGCCTGAAAGGCACCCCACCATCAACCCCTCCATGATTAAGTGTCCAGGCTCTACAGTACTTTTTGTAAATGAGCAATTCCACTGAGAGAATGTACCAACAAAATAATTTTGTTGGCGCCTTGGCAGTTAAACTGGCTGAATTGTACATCGAATGACTGTTATCTTGCGTGATTTGACCTACTGTCCTATGTAGCTCTTATTTTCTATGGTAATTGTACTATAAAATATATAGGCATATTCTGCATCCTTAAAAAAAAATACAGGAAAAGATGATGATATATATATCTATTTTGTTTCATGAAGGAAATAAATTATGTCTGTATGTACTTAAAGACTATTTCTGGTGCAGTAAAGTAGAATACAAACATTTGATATTGTCCTTTTTGGTTTTTTTTTATTTCATTTGTTATTTTTATTTAATTGTATTAATGTAACATGTCATCACCACTTTGTCAATCAATTACGGTAGCATGACCTTTACTCAGTACATTAAATATACACAGTTTTAAAGATCAAGCAGTTGCTCACATCAAGCAATCCTGTTGCGGCATTCATTTTCCAGAGGTGTTCTGAAAATTGAGAGCTTGAGTCTGATTGGTTGCAATAGGAACCTATTTTAGTTTTGATAAAACCCATTATTCCTCAAGGTATAATATACATTAGGCTAGTTTCACACTAGCGCTTACATCCTCCAGCAGAGGAACAGCCTGCTGGAGATTATCGTATCTGGCATAGCTGGATACTTCCTTTACCTGCTGGACCCTGTTGATTATAATGCGACTTGGCAGGGATCTGGCCTGTTTCCGGCATTAGTTCCTGGATTCGGCCGGACAAAAACCACTGCTGTATGAGGAGATGGCGCTAGAAGTGTGGACTTGCCATCTCCCATCTCTTTTCCTGCTCTGCTGCTGCTTTGCCATAGACCTAGCAGCAGCAGGAAGAGAGACGGGAGACAGCACGTGCACACTCATACAGCAGATCAGCGGGGGTGCCGTGTGTCAGACCCCCGCCGATCTGATATTGATGACCTATCCTGAGGATAGGCCATCAATATTAAAAGCCTGGAGAAACCCTTTTAATAGCTACAGTATAAATTATCAATCACTAGGACAAAGAATGTAAAATCACCCTCTATCTGGCACTTTATTTGGGAATCGTTCACGTGAATGCTGCGGTTAGAGATGAGCAAATCGGACGAAGTGGAATTCGATCTGAATTTCAGGAATTATTTGATTCGCACCAATTTAGAATTTCCTGACGATTCGTGGTGACGAATCGCTTTTTTTTTTTTTTTTTTTTTTTTTTTTTCCTTCACTAAAATGGCGGCTGCACGTGTTTGGACATGGAGAAAGGAACATGAGGGATCACCCACAATGCCATGCATGCAGCCTGCCAGCCCTGTGATGTCACATCCCTATAAATACCGTTGGCCATTTTGGATTCTGTCATTATACAGTGAACTCAGTGCAGAGAGAGACGTTTGCAGGCGCTAGGAAAACTGATAGAAAACCTCATCAATCGTACATATTGCTGAATAGAAGTGTAGGGAAATGATAGGGAGGGAAGTATTGAAGCAGAACAGGCTTCTATTTGGGTGTTTAGAGACAGTGTGAGATATGGAAAGAAGTGCAACCACAGGGTAATAGGAAAAATGGTATTACACCTTGGTTTCAGTGACTGGGATTCAAAATTGCCATGCTACAGCTGCTCATGTCAGGTTTGCCTCTGCAATTCTGGTTATTGGGGTTTTGTTAACCCTTGTGCGCTGTAGTTACATTTAGTACAGCACTTTTTTGCTGTTTTAGTGTTGGGGCTTATTAGCTGTGGTGAAGTGGGGAAATGGCAGCCCTTTGTAGCGTGTATACGCAATTGTTAAAAAAAAAGTCTTAGTTGGTGTACAGCACCAAAGTTCTATATTTTAAAAGCTACTGGCATTTATTACTGTTGCCCAAAAAACGTATTATTCGCTCTGTGCTGAAGTTGGACAATTACAGCCCTTTGTAGCGTGTATTGTTGTAAAAAAAAATAGTTTTAGTAGGCGTACAGCGCCAAAATTATATATAGTAAAGTGTTCTAGCAGCTATTAGTGTTGAAAAAAACATATTATTTGCTCGGTGCTGAAGTGGGACAATTACAGCCATTTGTACCGTGTAGTAGTGGAAAAAAGTTTTAGATGGCCTACAGCGTCAAAGTTAAACTTTGTCAAACCTTTTGTCGGTTATTAGTGGTGGCAAAAGACTTACAGTGGAGGAAATAAGTATTTGATCCCCCACTGACTTTAAAAGATTTAATACAAAAAAATAAATGAAACGTCTCATAATTTTATGCCAGCTTTATTTTAACAGTGCCACATAGAATATCAAAAGAAAAATGGAGAAAATTACATGAAATAAAAAGTAATTTGCATTTCATTGAGGGAAATAAGTATTTGATCCCCTAGTAAAACATCATTTAATACTTGGTGGCAAAACCCTTGTTGGCAAGCACAGCACTCAGACGTTTCTTATAGTTTTTTATAAGGTTTGCACACACTTCAGGAGTAATTTTGGCCCACTCCTCTCTGCAAATCATCTCCATATCCTTAAGGTTTTTAGGCATGTATTTGGAAACGCGAAGCTTCAGCTCTCTCCATGGATTTTCGATGGGATTGAGGTCAGGAGACTGGCTAGGCCATTCCATGACCTTGATATGCTTCTTATGGAGCCACTCCTTTGTTTCCTTGGCTGTATGTTTTGGGTCGTTGTCGTGTCGTGTCTCTCCGTGGGGTTTAGCGGTCTCACCACGAACGATTGGTGACGTCACCAAGCGTTCGTGGTGAGAACGCTAAACCCCACGGAGAGACTTTATTGGAGTGGCGCCACCGGCCGGGGCGCGCTCCAAATAACTTAATAGATTTTGCAGAGGACCTCCACGTACCTACCTGAACCCTATAAAGCAGCAAGATAATACAGCACCCTTTTGCGGATACAGAAAAGGCAAGGTAATAACAGAGGTTATGTACTTTCATTGCAAAAGTAATATGTATTAGAAGCGTGCTGTACTGCAATAGACGTCAGTGTAGAGGTGTGTTGGTTTCAGTTGCGCAGTTCATACACATTACTATTAGTGCTTTCAGTAGTTAATCTACTTGCAGTAGGTAGTGCGGTACCGCTGCAGTACCGCAGCAACAGTTAGTGTTCTAAGAGGGGCGCCAGTGGAGTACATAACATAGAAAACAGCTCTTTAGTCTTGCCCATGGTGGAGATGTTGGAGTGTCACTGAGACTGTTGACAGGTGGCCTTTTATACAGGTGACAATTTGGGACAGGTGTCTCTCATCCAGGTAACGACTTCACTGTGATTAGGGTGTGTCAGTGGTCTGTGGGAGCCAACATTAGTCATGGTTTTACTAGGGGATCAAATACTTATTTCCCTCAATAAAATGCAAATTATTTATTTCTCATTTCATGTAATTTTCTCTGTTTTTCTTTTGATATTCTATGTGGCACTGTTAAAATAAAGCTGGCATAAAATTATGAGACGTTTCATTTATTTTTTTTGTATTAAAACTTTTAAAGTCAGTGGGGGATCAAATACTTATTTCCTCCACTGTATTAGTCGTTGTGTGGTGAAGTGGGAAAATTACAGCCCTTTGTAGCATGTTTTAATTTCCTTTTTATTTATTTGATCAAACAGCATGTCAGGCAGAGAAGTGACATGCAGAGCAAGGGGGCGTGGCAGCAGGGGTAATATTGAGAGGCCAGAGCTCCCGGTGTCATCTAGCGGTCGGGTCTTGACCAGCAACCCAGCGGTTCTTGAATGGTTGACTCGGTCTTTGACTTTGTCCCAAATGATGTCAGAGAACCCCAGTCAAGAATCGGTGGGTTCGTCAGACACAACCCTTAGTTGGCATGGCCTGGGAGCAGGCCCTGTGCGCTCACCTGTCCTCAACCTGCCTCTGTCCTTTTCTGTTCCCTCACCCAGAGAAGTAATGTATGCTGTGGGCTCAGCTCCACTTTACAGCGAGGGAGCTACTGGAGGACAGTCAGCAGCTACTGGGCAGCCAAAATGTGGAGGAGACATCCGCAGCTTCCTCAGTTAGGCAGGCAAGTAGTAATGAGAAGAGTGGCTTGGGAGCTAGGGTTGCGAGCGGTCAGGCTCCTGACCCACAGACAGTCGAGGAAGACATCAGCAACGTGCAGACACTATTCGATGATGATGAAGCTGATCGCACTTGGGAGCTGGGTGAATTAGGGCCTTCATCATCATCAGGAGAACAGGGTGGCAGCTTGCCCGTGAGGCAGCGACAGAGCCAGCAGGTCGCTAGCGTAGCAGGGTGGCAGCAGTGGGAGGTAGGGAGCCAAACGTGCCCGAGGTAGACATCCGCTTTGCATGAGCCTACCGGGCCGAAAAGTAGTGGTGCAGCAGTTCAAGGAGGCAGTGGCGGTAGCAGCCAGTCGGTGAAGAGTGTTGGGGGTAAATTCACATACTCGGCGATGTGGCAGTTTTTCGTTAAGCCGCCGGGTGAGGTCAACCTAGCTATTTGTAGAATCTGTAGGCAGAAGGTGAAGAGTGGCCAGGGTGCCAATGCTGGCGCCACATCCCTGTGTCAGCATATGCAGCGTCACCATAAAGTGGCCTGGGAGAACAGTGGCTCCAGTGTGGTGGTCCAGCCTGCAGCAGCCACAGTGTCACCCAACAGATTTCAGGCAGTCAGGGCTCCACCGCCTCAGCCGAAGGGAGCTGTCTGTCCTTCCCATCATCTGATGCTCCTGCTCCTCCTCGTCAGTCATTCCGTCAGCAACCGATCAGCGAAGCCATTGCCAAGAGACAGCAGTATGCGTGAACA